>CM067564.1:43892950-43937950 GCA_034336665.1 Luscinia megarhynchos | reverse complement strand
ATGGATGGATGGATGGATGGATGGATGGATGGATGGATGGATGGATGGATGGATACTGATGTTACTGATGTTACCCAGCACTCACCATCACCTAAACCCCAGATTTACCCTAACAAGTTTCCATCCATCAAGATTCCCTTTACAGAAGGGTGGGAAAGTGCACCTCTATATTTAGAAAGCATTCAGAATTTGGGGGTTTTCTCTCAGGAATTTTTCCAATAGCTCTGTGACCCTGTGCAGATCCCTGCTGTGAGGATGCAGCCAGCTGAAGCATCCCCCACCTGGAGGATATCCTGGTGTTTGTTTTCAGTTTGAATTTTACAAAGTGCTGGCAGAGTGGATGCCCCCTGGTTATTGTATCTCTCAGTGGTATTTGTGGTTTTACAGACATCTCCAGGATGTCATTTCTGGCTCCAAGCCACAAACTGAGCAAGATTTGCAAAGAAACACAAAACTTTGCAGTGCCTATGCTCCTGGCTTGCTGCAAATCACTCTTGCCTCCAACACAGATTTATTTTTCAGTCTTGTACACACTCCTTGAAGCTGGATTCACCTCCCCAAACTCTCTTTACCAGCCAAACACAGATATTTGCTGTAAGGGAAGATAAATCTTTCTGTACAGTGGACTTCAACCACACACTCTTGCAGGAGCACCTTTATCTGAGCTGGCTGAATCCCACCTGTGGGGTTTGGGGAGGGAAATTCAGCCTCCTCCTTCCCACACATCTCCTACAAACACAGGCAGCTTTCCCCCCTCACAGCACTATTTAGAACCTCAATTAACTAATGGCCTCAAAGTGCTGCCAAGATGGATGGCACCATAGGAACAGAAACACTTCCATGGCTTTTTTAATAATAATTTAAAAATAAAAAAAGCCACCTGACAAATCTGTGGCTAGAAGGGCCTAAGGTGTCAAAAGAGATGGACAGTGAGTAACTGAGAAGGGGATGGGATTCCAATTCATCTTCCAGCTGGGATTTGTTTCATTTTTATCTCCCCTTCAGCTCGAGGGCCTGAGAACAAGGTAGGAGAAAGAAATTTTGTTGTGGACTGCTGAATGTCTCTGATAATGAGCAAAAACACCCTCCAAGGCACGATAGTGACCCTCCTGTGTCTTTGCTGGTTCTGCTATTTCTAAGGTAAAAATCAGACAGGAAAGGGGGGAAAAAACCAGCTGGAAAAGACTTTTTCATATTAGTTTTCCATGTCATAAACAAGTGGAGAGATGAGCTAAGAATGTTATTGTTATTTTTTGTAGAATCATAGAGTCACAGACTGGTTTGACCCCATCCAGTTCCACCCCCTGCCATGAGCAGGGACACTTTTTACTACCCCAGGTTGCTCCAAACCCCATCCAGGTAGCCTTGAACACTTTCAGGGATGAGAAATTCACAATTTATGAGTCCAGACAAGTCAAGAATTTCTCCAGTATTTTTTTTCTGGTGCTTTTAGGCCAGGACCCTTTCCCTTGCTGCAGGGCTGGCCAGTGTCACTCCCCAGTGCTGAATTCTGCAGCACCTCAGGCTCCTCTGAGCTTTTCTGCAGCAGTGCTGTATGCAGAGCCTGTAATACCTGAGCAGGGCAAATCACCCCCAGCCCCCAGCAAATCCAATTTCATGGGCACAGCTAAACGTGTGTGTGATGTGCTGCTGGATTAATCCCTGCAGATCACTGCCTCCTCAGTGCTGTAATTCCAGCTCTTTTCTTGCCACGGGTATTTTCCCACCATGGGGCCACTCCCCAGGAGCACAGTGGGATTGTGCTTGGCCACAGGGCTATTAAAGCTCTGCCTGGGCTTGGGCAAAGGCTTGGAGCCAGCAGCCCAGATAGGTTAATTCTGATTTCATGCCTGCTCACGGGTCAAAAAGCTCCGAAATTTCACGTGTGCCACGTCCATTCTGGGATTTTTTTTTGTGTGAACGAGTCTAAATCAATAAATCACAGCTCCATTTTGGGGGGATATGGAGAGGGAGATGTTTATTTGGGAGGAACAGTCTGCTGACACTGTGATGTTTGCATCTGTGGGGTGCTTTTTCCCAGAAAACTGCAGGATTTTGCTGTGTCTTGCTGGCCAGCACCACCCCAAACTTTTTTATCCCCAAACAGATAAAACCCCCTTGGCATCTCTGCCCAAAACAGAATCAGAGAATCATTTAGGCTGGAAAAGTCTGAGCATCAACCAAATACTGCCAAATCCAGCATTAATTCCTGTCCCTAATATCACAATTCCTACACTGCTGGAGCTCCTTTCTTTAAGGGAAAGCCAGGAAATGTCACTTTTCCATGCAGGGCAGCACCACTCCCAGAGAGAGGAAAATCAGGGATATTTTCACCCTCTTTTACTCTGAGGAGAAACCTGAGGCTCAGCATTCCTGTGAATTTTGGAGAAAGCAGTGTTTCCCCACACCCAGCATCCCTTCACCCTGAGTTTTTCCATCTTCCCAAGGGTTGTTCCACTGGTTTTGCTGTGGCAGGAGCCACCACGTGTCCCCAGCAAATAAAATTCAGCTTTCACAGCCTCTGTGGGGCTCACTGAGGCTTGATGGGACCCTGGGAATGGCAGAAGTGGGAGCCTGAAGAGGGTTTGAGCTGAGGGAGGCTCATTTTGGATGAGAAAAGATAAAAATGTTCATCAGGAGATGGGAAAAGGGACTTCATGTCACCCTACAAACATCCCCACAGGTGTGTGGCATGTTCTTCCTGCTCCCAGTTTCTCCTCATTCACCTCTTTTTTCTTCTAAAATCTCATTTTTCAGATTTTCTGGAAGCAGCCAGATGGGAAAGACTCTTTACCCCCTCCATTAAACCCTTTCCTCACATACCTGCTTGTATCCATTTCAGATGGACAGAGAAAGCTCACTCAAAGTGTTTTTCTGGGATATTTTTTCCACAAATTGCACCATTAAACCTAATGTATTGTATTAGCAAAGTGTGTGGCATTGAACAAAGCAGTATTTAGCACATAAAATAAATTTAGAATATTAGAGGTTGGTATAATTTTCTCTTTTCAGTGCTTGAGATGTGTTGCAAAGGGAGGGAGAAGCACATTAGCAGGAGAATTCCAGGCTGAAGGGTTGAAGCTCCCTGGACTCCTGTGACTGTGATCCCCTCTCCAAATCATTTTTCTGGGACATGGGGATGTTCAGTGGGCTCTGGGAACTTCAACTCTGCATTTTCTGGCTCTTGTGGCTTTAAATCATGATTCAATGTTGCAGTAAAACAGGCGATTTTCATATTTTTTCCCACTAAAGCATTCATTTTAATTTTCTTTTATCCCAATGAATTAACTTGGAGAAGGGTTTTAGAATGACATTTAAAATATGGGGAAACTGGAGAGATTGACTCAATTCCTATACAAAAAAATCACATTTTGGGGTTACTTTAAGGGAGGGTGAACACACCAAAAAAACCACTTTGTTGAGGGTGAATGGTGGAATGAGACCACTGTAGGAACAAGAATCAGATCCATAAAAACAGAGCAATAAACCCATCAAAGGAGCTTTCTTTGTTTTGTTTCATGTGGAAATATTATTTAAAAACACGTAAAAATCACAGCTCTGTGCTGTAAAGAGGATTCTTCCACCTTTCTGTCCTTCCTCTGAGCTTCACCTCTCCTCAAATCCTTCCTTCTTTGTTCTTTTTTCTGAGCACTCTCTGACTCCCTCTGCTCCCCTCTGCTCCTACATTGAGTGTTTGCCCCATTTCTCCAGTCCCTGAAGACTCTGGGTTTTTATTTAATGGTCTTTGAGAGAGAAAACGAGTTTTTATGGATTTGCAGAGCACTGGACAAATATGAAACTGCTATTGTTCATTTTCCTGCCTTGTGAGCAGGGCTGGGGGTTTGAACTATTGAATAATTTTACAGAACCACAGTTTTAGATATTTTTTTATCCATATCCACCTTATCAGAGAGAGCCAAGGATTCAATGCCCTGCCCTTGGATGGGATTGTGGGCAAGGAAAGTGCCAAAGATCATTTATAAAAGTTTCCTTTTTTACTTGCTTGGACATCAAGGCTCCTCCTGACTTGTCCAGGAATGAACTGCTCCCAATTTGCAACACCACAACAATTAATTACAGAGATAGAATATTGTAGATGTTTTAATGGATAAAATGTTTATAAAGATTAAAAAAACAGGAGTGACAAGCTGGATCACAGGACCCTTTCCAGGCTTTGTATCCAGGATTAGGACAGTGATTCCACATCCACAAAACTTGTGAACCACCAGCTCTTGTATTCCCACACACTTTGCAATATTATCTCCTGCTTCCAGCAGAAATGCATCCCAAAAAATGCAATTTACTTAGCAGGGGAAACAAAAATAAAAATAATGGAGGGAAAGAACAGCATGGCAAGAAAGCAGCAGGAATTGAGAGATTTCATGGATTATCTAGGAGCACATCTGGATATATGGAACAATCCAGCAAGGAGCTGTAACCATCACCTGGCACTTCTGTTATTATTATTCAAATTGTTAATTAGATATTGACATGCATTCCTTTCCTACCTCACAGCCTGCAGGACACCAGAAGCTCCTGGTTTTTTTTCCAGCAGCATTTGTACCAAGACATTTCACCTGTTGCAATTCAGAGCTGTAAGAAAGACACCAGCAAGAGGAAATAAAAAAAGGCAGACAGAGAGTTAATAAAGTCCAAAAAAAAAAAAAAAAGAAAAAAAGAAAATACTTCTGCAAAATAAATTGGGACAAATGCTGAGCCCAGGGATGGTGTTTGCAAAAATGGCAGCCATTGGCCAATGCCTCCTTTCTCATTATTCCTCATTTGTGGAACAAAATCAGGCATTATCTCCAGGGAGGCTTTCTGAGGTAAATAGATGAGTAGGCATGTCCAGCTGATTTTTGCCATCCCCAGTGTTTATGTTTCATATTTTTTCCTGGGCACACTTCAATCAGATTCCATCAAAACTCGTGGCCAGATCAGGGGGGTTGGGGCTGAAATGAAGATGAAACATTGCTCCAGACGATTTCCAGCTGTCCAAAACTTGATCTAGGAGGAGCTGAGCCATTTGTTGGGCGCTGTCAGAGCCTCAGGGGGTGGAAGTTTTGTGCAGATTTGGGGATTTTTGTTGTGCTCTCATCAGCTCTCCCTAATAAGAACAAATTCTCAAATCCTCAGGGTGTGCAGGGCAGCACTGCAGCCTTGAAACCAGGGGATTTAATATGAGCACTTTTCCATCTGGGCACATCCAGAGGGACTGGTGGAGCCACAGGGTCTGGATCAGAGTCACCTGCCAGCTGTGTCCTCCTCTTTGTCACCCAGGAGATTTGTGCCAGGCTTGAACTGCATCCAGACACAGCCCAGCTTAGGAAAACTTGACCTCTCAAATCACGTTTTTCATGATAGACGTAATTTTTTAACAGATTTTTCTTCAGAGTTACAGCAGGACTCTGGGTGAGATACAACATTTCAGCAGGGTTTTGTTACTTGAGAAGAGGGATCTTGATAATTTGGGATCTGGTGGAAACCCCCACAGTAATGCCCCTCTCAGAATTTTTCCAAAATAATATGTTGCCAAGGAATTTTGTTCTTGCTGGGCTGAGTATTTTGGAGACAGCAGGAATTCACAATTTGCACGTTCTTGATCCATCCATCTTTGGACAAGGCTGGATATTATTTCCCTGATCAGGTGGAAGTGATTCTTTGGGAAATTCCTTTTTTTTTCACATGGTGCACAAGACAACAGCTGGATGAGGGGTAAAGAAATCCATGAATTTCCTATGAATTTGGTGTCCTAGGGCAAAATAAGTTATTTTTTCTCAGAGTCTGGTGGCACAGGGTAAAAGGTGAGTCAAAGGACTCATCCTGCCAAAGGAGAAGGATCTTCTAAATTTGCTGAAAGTTTGCAGCCCCTACACAGTCCCATGGGAAAGATTTGGGACTTTTCCAGCTCCTCCACAAGATGGGTTGGATCTCCCCTTACCCTACAACTGGAAACAGCATCCTAAGAGGATGCCTCGGTGCACTGTGTGTCTTACCCTGAATTAAATGACTTTTCAGCTGTTTTATTTAATGCTGTTGATTCACCTCTCAGCCCTGGGCTGCTCCTGGCTCTCTGTCCTCAGCTGATGAGGAGCAGGGTTGTGCATCTGTCTCTGGCTGCTGTCACACACAGCAGGCCCCCTCTGTCACACACAGGTGGGACTTGGCTCTGCCCAAAGAGAGCCACAGGAATCACAGCTCCCCAGGTATAAAAGCACCAAGGAAAAAAAGGAAAAATAACAGGCTGGAAGTTAGCAGAGAGCTGGTGGAAGGCACTGATGTTGTTCTGACAGAGTTTGTGATCTCCCTACCAGCCTCACAATGTCTCAGGGTGTCTTGAAACAGTGGAAGGATTTTGTGTGGAACAGTGTCTTAGGCTGCAATACAAGATGTGACCAAATGTATTCTATCACCATCTGCTGGAACCAGGTGGGGCAGTGATCCTTATCTTTTTTGGGAGATATCTCCTGTTAATGGGCCAACTGTTAAAACCAGCTGGGCAATTATATTCATCTTTTCCAGCCCATCCTCCCTCCAGGAGATATCTCCTGTTATTGGCCATGGAGTCCCAGGGCATGACTGATCAAATTCCATCATCCCACTGGGAGATGCTCCAGCCAGGGCAGGAGCCAAGCCTTTCCTACCCAGAGAAAAACTGATATTTTGGACACCAAGGCACCTTCTTTCCACTGCATTCCAGAGGAAAACCAGACCCTTCCACATCATCCCTGGAGCTTCAGAGGAAACTGCACCTTCTCCAGGAGCACTGCTCCAGCTGAACCACATCTGCCACTGCAGGAGGATGCAGCCACCATTGAATGGGACTGCTGCCAACACCCTGCCTGACTGACGGGTGTCAGCTTGGATTCTGACTCTGGCAGTGTTTGGGATTGTTCTTTGTAATACTGCATTTCTATTTTAATGTTCCTAGTAAAGAACTGTTATTCCTAATTCCCATCTCTTTTCCTGAGAGCCCCTTAATTTCAAAATGATAATAATAATTTGGAGGGAGGGGTTTACATTCTCCATTTCAAAGAGAAGCTCCTGCCTTTATTGGCAGACACTTGTCCTTCACACCAGGACAAACAGCAAACATTGGGTGGATGTGGCTGAGGAGCAAAGCCAGGGCACGTGAGCCCTTCAGGCTGTGAAGCCAGAGGGCTGCAGAAGGACCCCAGGTGTCAGTGCTTTTCAAACCCTGAGCTGTTTTCCTTTTCCACTCTGGACTGGTTATGGTGAGATTAATGCCTGGATCATGCCTGTGTTCTGCAAAGTTTCTTGCTACAACCACTGATCCCTGAAGATTATCTCTACATCTTCTTCAAGCTCTTTGTATTTAAACATTTCCTTTACAAAGGCATCTTTCAAGCCTGCATTTGAGGAAAAAAAAAATATTAAGCTGTTTTGACAGAGAAGAGACACGTATCAGAAAGGGTTTCTGTCTGCAGCCTGCGCTCAGTCCTCCCCAGCTCCTATTTATGCTGCTTTTGAGCATAAGGAGAGTCTGCTTTTATCTGTCCAATGGATTTCTGTTGCTGTGATCATTTCTCCCCTGGGAAAGGTGTCTGTGGCTCTTTCCACCACCACAGAAACACAAAAGACCCCTTTCCTTTTTTTTTTTTTTTTTTTAGGGAGCCAGCGTTGAGAATTTCCTGCTCTCTCACTTGGGGGTGGTGACTGGTTGGAAAAGAGCATCTCACTTGAGTTTCCCCAGATGAAACACCACTTACCCTCCCCTTCCCAGTTCCCTGAACACCAGTGCTCCCCAAACACTGTGCTTTCTTCTTTGTGGTGGATTGCAAAAAATAATAAAAAAAATGTAAAATGTGCCCTGTGGATGATAAATCCCCTCGAACTTCGAGCAGAGTTGGGTGGGAAAAGGAGGGCAGGGGAAGCCAGGAGAGCAGAGCCCAGGCCCCACAATGAGTGGAAACCTCCATCCTCCATCTGTGGAGTGCTTTTCCATCTGGGTGTAAGTGAATTATCGTGCTGTGGGCTGATAGCCCACTCGATAGCATGCTTGCCTTTAATGGCTTGATAAAAGGATGGTGACAGGGAGATAAATAGAGATAATACTCCAGGCTTCTTGCAGGAGAACCATTATCATTAACAGCATTAATTAGCCCATAATACACTGTACAAAAACACCAGATCCATCCAGTCCAAAGGGAAGCAACCTGACAATTGTCAGTAATGTGATAGCTCAGCATTAGCATGCACTGATCATTGAATATCTTTATCATCCTAACCTGGCCTCTGGAAAAGGGAAGAATTCCCAAGGCTGCCTTGCAGGCAGCATCTCCAGCCAAGTCATTAAAAAGATACATGATTATGGAAGTGAGAGCTGCAAGGATGGCAGCAGACTCCAGAACCCTTTGCTATCAAGCCAGCCCATGCAGGATTTGTCCAGTTGTAGCCTCTAGAAACCTTTTGCACTTAAAGGCACATTCAAGTGGACTGAATTTCCTCTAAACCTGACAGAATTTCCCAGCATAGACTGGCAGGGCCTTTGGAAAGCTTTCTGGAGAGATCTGGTGAAGAGAAGTGGAGAGATTAACCCATAGGAAGACACATGTAGAAACAAAGAAGAATTAGAATTAGAATTAGAATTAGAATTAGAATTAGAATTAGAATTAGAATTAGAATTAGAATTATCCATTTCTCTATAGAGATATAGACAGAATTTGAGTATAGCCCCAGACTGAGGGGCTCCAACCTAAAATCAACCTCACCATCCAGCAGCCTGAGTGTGCAGAGATGATAAATTATACTAAGGCAGAGAGAAGCATGGCCCTGTTACCCTTGGGCCAAACCCCAAGGCTCTTGCTGAGGAGAGGAATGAACAGTGGAATCAGTTTTGGTTTAAGGTGATCTGGTTTTTTTGCAAGGATTGTATCACAGAATCACAAGTGAGCCCTTTGGATCAAAGCTGAGCCAGGGACATCAGGCTCATGCTCAACAGAAGTTTATCCCAATGAAAAGCTCTAATCAGGAAATTTCACAGCCATCCCTGTTCAGCCATTTTAGCATTTTATTGTGAACATGAATCCCAGTCTCTCCTAGCATCCAAACTGAACCTTTTTTTGCTGAAAATTAGACTCACTTCTTATTTTTCTCCTAGAAAAACTAGAATTGCTCTCATCACTTTTCAAGTGTCTCCAGTCTCCTGGAAAACTATTATTCCATCTTGACTTGGCTTCTGTTTCCCTGGCTGAAGGAATTGTATTTCTTCAGCCTGTTCTGTTGATTCCAGAAGTAATCAAACTCCCAAGAGGGTTCCCTCTGAGCACAAAGCCCCTCTCAGCAAGGAGCCCTGAGACTTTCTTTCATGAAGCTTTTCTATTTTTCCCCACCAGCATCAAGTGCATCAAGAGGAATATGGGATTTTAATCCAGCTGCTCCTGGGTCTCACCACCCTGGGGAATGTGGGCTCTGGGAAGGTCCTGGGGGTTAGGCTGATATCCAAACTGAATTTTATTGCCTGACACTGGGGGTTATCACAGGACTCTGCATCTGTCTTTGAGACAACCTTCCCAGGGAGCTCCCAGAAAAAAGGCTGAGAGGATTTTTAACTCAGAACCCCCAGGCTGATTTTAATAAAAACTCAAGAGCAACATCTCCAGGAGATGTTTTGTCCCAGATGCTGAGCTTAGGCTGGAATGAAACTCTGTTCTTGTAGAGGGAGACCCAAACTTTGTTCAGCCTGGGTATCCAACCTTTAGATGAATTACACTTGATGAGAGGGGTTTATGCATTTCTTATTTTAATTTTCATGTCTCACAAACAACTCTAGTCCAAATAGGAAGAAAGGTTCATCCATCCATCCATCTATCTATCTATCTATCTATCTATCTATCTATCTATCTATCTATCTATCTATCTAGTGATAAAGACAATCTTTATGTTCCCCATCCCTTGGGTTGCCACCATTTTTTATATCTTAAAGAATTTATTTTGCTCTCTCACAAACATCTCCAGCCAAACAGAAGGAAAGGATGATTTAGCAATTTATTTATTTATTCATTTATTTATTTGGTGATACAGGCAATATTTATGCTCCAAATTCCTCAGGACTCATCACTTTTATGTCTAAAATAATTTCTCTGGCTGTTGAAGTGGCTGCTTCGACCAAACCAATCCTGCCAAGAAGAGGGACAGCCAAGACCAGCCTGTCCTGGTGTGATGAATCCCCCTCAGCAAGGCTTTTGCAGCTCCATTTCCCAGCTCCTCCCTTTCCACACTGTCCTTCCAAGAGGGAGCTGACTGGGCAATGGCAGGGAAGAACTGTGTTTATCCATGTAATTGTATTTTTTTGAGTTTTGGGCTTGGAAGTGCTGGTTTAAAAGTTGGATTCCATGATCTGAGGGTGATTTTTTTTCCAACCTAAACAATTCTCTGATCTCACCTGTGCTCAAGAATCAGCTATGGAATCATTTCCAGCTGTCCAAATCCTGCAAAAAGCCCATTCTGCTTGGGCTGGGGCTTGGGAGGAAGGGAGGGAAAGAATGAAATCTTCCTTGGGGGGATGAAAACTGGAAAATGAAACAGAGCAGGCAGCAGAAAGACTGACAGCCAGAGCCTGCTGGATCTATGACTATTGACTGCAAGCTTGGTTAAAGTGGCAGTTCCCAGTTATAGCATCATCCCACCTAAAAGCAGAAAGGAAATATCAATAATGAAATGGTAAAGGCACAAAAAAAAAAAAAAAAGAGCAGAGCAGAGTGAGGCTGTGAAATAACAGGACTGCACTGATTAAGACAGACAGAAAGTGATGGTGCTGCAACAACTCTTGGCAGTGCTGGGAATGGAAGTCTACATTTCATTGTGAAAAAAGCATAAAAAGGAGATGAATTTGCTCCTGTGCTGCCTGCAGCTTTTGGTAGACTGTAAAGCAGTTTGCCTGGTTTCTCTGAAGGAATTGCTTTGAGCAAATATCCAAGTCAGGGGGGTTATTCTTTTCTTTTCTTACAGAAGATACCTGGATATGGCACCTACTCCTCCAGCTCTGGATGGATCCACACCTCTCCATGTATTTCATGAGGTCTGAAATGCCTTGAGGTCAGTGGTTTCTGAAGAAAACAAATGAAGCAGTTGGTCCTTGCTGCTTGGTGCATATTTCCCATTGCTTGAGGAGAAAATTGGCCCTGGGACTGTGAACATGCATCAGCTTGTGAGGGAGCAGGGGTCAGGCAGGCACAGAATTGCTATAAATAAAAGGAAAATGTATCCCTTTGCATGGTGCTGGGCTTATTTCCCTGGAGCTCCACATGTCCCACGTTATTTATGATCCCTCATGGCCCCATCCCAAATGGTGGCTGCTCCACAGATGGGCCTGGCTCCCCAAAGGGAGCAGTCCCAGGAGCTGGGCAGCACCAGCCACCTCCTCCTCACTCTGCTTTTGTCCAGGACACCCTGCAGGAGCACCTTGCTTTGGGCTCAGGCTCAGCTTTTTACTGTCCTGAAGAAATACTGCACAAAACTTGGAAATTACTTCGAAGAGCAAGGCAAAGTCATGTCTAGTGCAAAGAGTTTCCTTGCAAAAGAAATTTTTTAGATTGTGGTTTTCCTGTACTCAAGATCAGCACCCCAAATCTATGAATCTCCTCCCCTGTGGCAGCTCTAGGTTTGTGCATCTTGCTCACAGGAAAATTTCACCAAAATCTCTTTTCCTGATGCAAAATCAGCTTAGGAAACCTTGGTCTGCTCATCCAGCTGCTTTTTCCCACATCCAAAAAGTGGCCCAGGACAGCTGCTTGTGGGACCACACCAAAACTTACATCCCTGAAACACCTGGGTAAAAAAAAATACCTGCTGGGGGTTGTTTTGGTGCTCTCTTGGATGAGAGTTTGTGCTTTTTGGGGTTATTTTCAACCAAGTCTGTTTAGCAGATTTTCAAAATCATCCCTACTCAAAATACCAAGTTTGTGATGGTGTAAAATCTGTCCTTCCCTCTTAAGCTGCTTTCCCTTATTTTTTACCTCAGACCAACCCCAGGCTCAGGTTGGGTATTTGAGAAAATTTCTTCCCTCAAAGGGTTTTCAAGCCCTGGCACAGGCTGCCCACGGAAGTGGTGGAATCACCACCCCTGGAAATGTTCAAAAAAAGTGTAAATGTGGCACTTGGGGATGTGGTTTAGTGGTTGGGCTTGGCACTGCTGGCTTAATGACTGGCCTTAATGATCTTCCAGGTCTGTTTGCACACTTAATCATTCCATGGGCAGCCTGCAAAAGAGAGGGGAAAAAAAATCTGTTTCACCAGGGGAATATTTCCTCAGCTGGTGTAAAAATTGTAGCAACTCATTTCCAAAGGATGGATGACAGCAGCCCAAGGATTTCCCACCAAGCTCCACAAATTCTGGATGAAATAAGCACAATTCATTGCAAGTCCTTAGCAAAACAAGCACACAGCTTGGTGCTTAAATTCCCCCACCATCTCAGCTATTTTTATGTACAGCCAGCCAGCTCTGTATTTATTTTCCCAGCATCATCCCCTGCTTGTTTTACAGGAGCAGGGCTTGACACACAGGGTGTCAGGCAAATAACTCGCCCAGTGCTTCAAAAAAAACCCCAAAAAACAGGGGGAGAGTCAGGAATCACAGCCTGGCACCCTGCAAATAAACACATCTGTCCTCTGGCTGCCTGGAAAACTGTGGGGTTTAGGGAAGGTGGGGAGCTGGGAGCAGGGGGAAGGTGCAAGGAAAGGAGCTGAGAGCAGCTTTCAGTGAGTGAGTTTGAGTGGGAGTCACTCAGAGGTTGGTTTGTGGGGTCTGCATCACACACCCACATTCATCTCCCCTTAAAGCAGTTTGAGTTTCCTTTGCTCACTGCCAAGGCAACAAATTCCTGCAGGGAAGCAGGGTGAGCTCTCATGGAGTGGTTGTAAGCAGCCACTTGTAGAGGCTCAATGGCCAAGCCCAGAGCAGCTCAAAAAATGCAGAAAAAAACCCATTTTTAGCATCTAAAAGCATCTCCCTACAGAGCCCTGGGATCAACCTTGTGAATACTCAGAGCAGGGTGCCCCTGTGAGGAGGGACAGGGAGTGCTCAGACACACTCAGTGACCTGTGCTGATGGTGCTGGCAGCTTTCCTTCTCACATCTGACTCCAAACTCCTCTCCCACAGCTCAGCTGCTCTGAAAATGGAGCAAGGAGAGGTGGTTTGGAAGGAGCTGGGAGCAGAGTGAGCTGTAATCATGGTAATGATCTGACCCATGGGCACTGTCAGAGCCCACACTGGGGCAGGGACTGGCCCCACACATCCTGGGAGGAGCCCTGAGCCAAAACTGAGCCCTGTGGGGTGACAAGGAGAGGGGCAGCTCTGCTGTCAGCTCTCCCAGCAGGGCTCTCAGGCTGAGCTCAGCTGGTGGAGCCTTGGCTGAGGTACAGCATCCCTGGTGACCCCGTGGCCTCTGTGACAAAGAGAGCTCAGCCCTGGGGCTGCAGAGCTTGGGCTGATTTATCCAGAGGCACCAACACAGCCCAGCCAGGCCCCAGCCCCAGGAATCTGTGGAAGATGGATAACACAGCACAGATATTGATGGGCCAGAGGGGAAGGCAGCAGAGAGATCTGTACCTGACACCTGCCTGCCAAATATAATTGTCCCTTGTCTGGCTGATGGAGGGATTGAACCTGGAGCTTCCACAAACCTCCAGGGGCTGCATGGAGGAGTGGGGATGTGGCTGCACTGCTGAGCCACCAACAGAGAGATTCCAACCTGAATCTCCAGCCAGACTTTCCCAGTAAACAGCAGGAACAGAGGAGAGCCATCCTCATTGTCTGCCCTCTAGGAACAACAGAGAATTTCCCCACAAACCCCTTTTGGGGTCCCCATTGGCACAGCCCCTTCTCTGCTCAATCCATGGATGCTAAGGGTGGCTTTCTATCCCCCCAAAATCCAGACTGGTGCTCCCTCAAAACAAACAACCACAGGTAATGCAACACATCCTGAAGTGCAGATGGTAAAGAGATCAGCCAGGCTGAGCCTTGGAACATCCCTCCTGTGAGGATTGGGATTGTTCAGCCTGGAGGAGGCTCCAGGGGAGCTCATTTGACATTTTAGTACCTAAAGGGGCTCCAGGGGAGCTGGAGAGGGACTGGGGACAAGGGGGAGTGGATTCCCACTGCCAGAGGGCAGGGATGGATGGGATACTGGGGAGGAATTCCTGGCTGGGAGGGTGGGGAGGCTCTGGCAGGGATTGCTGTGGCTGCCTCTGGATCCCTGGAAGTGTCCAAGCCCTTTAATGATTGCAATGATTGCCATAATATAATATATTATATATAATATAAGTACAAATATAAATATGCACAGTAAAATGCATTCTGACTTCTGGCTTCGACCTTTTCTTGGCAAGACTTCTCCAATTATCAAAAGCAACCAGAGATTTTTGGGTGCTTCTTTCTCACAGGGCCAATTTCCTGCCCCTCAAAGAGGATGGAGCCCAAACTTAACCCTCTGAATGGCAAATCCCCCCCTGAAGGGTTTCCCACCTAAATACTAATCCTCCAAATTCCCTCAGAAACTGATTCCCAGTCGCTGTTCTCCAGTCTGCACCTGATTTTTCCATCATCTCTAGTGCCTGGCTCTTTCCAAGGTTTGTCCACTGTGCTTCAGCTGAGGGTTTGAAGCAGATTGAGGACAAATGGGGGTTTGGAGTGCTCCTCCCACCCCATTTCCTGCTGGCAATGCAATTTATCTTTCCCCAGACACACAATATTATGTGATTTTGATGTTCAGATGAACAATGATAATCAAGAAGACAAGAAGAAAAAGATTCATTTGATTTTTCTCTGTTCATGTGATACATTTTGTGCTCCTGCCTCCCTCCCCCTGTTTACTCTGAGCTTTCACTGATTCCAGGATCTGTTACTGGGTATTCCTTGGAAACAACTCATCTCTGTTTACTGTCTCTGCAGGAGGTACTATTGCCTCTCACAGCTTAAATTCTTATTTTTTTTCTCCTGTTGTTTGTGTTTTTCCAACTCCAACCTTCCTCCTTGCACATCGATATTCCAACTTATTTGGAGACAAAGCTTAGTGTGCAGGGATATTAAAGGTGTACAGGGATATTAAGGGTGTACAGGGATATTAAAGGTGTGCAGACAAGGCTTGTGGTCAGAGGCTGCTCTGGGTCCCTCTTTTGGCACCTCAGTGATGGAACCTCACCAGCCAAGGGCCACTCAGAGACTCCTCTCCTTGGGGTGAGGGGACAAAACCCCCAAATTTAACCATTTATAACCAGAATCACCTGAATATGGGACAAGACTTGTCTCCCAGCACAGTGGTGATTGATTTTGATCTTCTAGCAGTGAGGGAATGGCCCCTGCCCTGACCTCACAATGACTTCATCCATGATTTTGGATATCAGGAGGAATTTTCTCATGGAAAAGGGTGGCCAGACATTGGCAGGGACAGCTCAGGGAGGTTTGGAGTCCCCATCCATCCCTGGAGGAATTCCTGGGTGTGGCACTCAGTGCTCTGGGCTGGTGACAAGGTGGGGATTGGCCACAGCTTGGACTCCATGACCCTGGAGATCTTTTCCCATCTCAGTGATCCTGGGATTCTGTGATCTTTCATTTCAATGCACCTCTGCTGTTTTTCCTGAGGGAGGGACACAGTGCCAGGAGATGAGGCTGGGAGATCAGATGGATCCATGGCTTATTTTGAGGTGACACTGTAGCCCTCAGCTTGGCCACTGATTATACAGGAGCATTTTAAAAAGAGGCATATTCCTTTTGTTTTTAGGAAGCACACCTCATGTCTTGTCCTGGACTTTTTGTCCTGGGGTCAGTTCTAGGGTTTGAATTCTTGTCCTGGGGTCAGTTCTAGGGTTTGAATTCTTGTCTTGGGGTCGATTCTAGGACCTGGATTCTGTCCTGGGGTCAGTTCCAGGGTTTGGATTCTGTCCTGGGGTCAGTTCTACAATCTGGATTCTTGTCCTGGGGTCAGTTCCAGGGTTTGGATTCTTGTTCTGGGATCAGTTCTAGGGTCTGGATTCTGTCCTGGGATCGGTTCTAAGGTTTGGATTCTGTCCTGGGGTCAGTTCTAGGGTCTGGATTCTTGTCCTGGGGTCAGTTCCAGGGTCTGGATTCTTGTCTTGGGGTCAGTTCCAGGGTCTGGATTCCTGTCCTGAGGTCAGTTTTAGGGTTTGGATTCCTGTCCTGGGGTCAGCTATAGGTTTGGATTCTTGAGGGGACAGAAATGGCAAGCCCAGCAGAGCCACAGCCTGTGCAGAAGGTGCTGTCACTGCCTGCCTGCCCCTTCCCGTGCTGAGCCAACACTGCAGCTCTCATTGCCAAGCTGGAAACGTTTCCTCACCTCTCTGCAGGTGCCAGAGGTGCCTGAGCTGAGGCAGAAGCTTTCAGGGTGGCTCATCATGAAATGCAGCACCACAGACCCTGCCAGGGCTGGAGCTGTGCCTTCTCCACGGCCCAGCACAGCCTGTCAGCCCTGGGACAGGCACAGCCTTTGCTGTCAGACTGGGGCATTTCCCTCTCTCTCTTTTTCCCTGTCTCGGTGCCTTTGGTGCAATGCAGTATTTTCTGCTCTGGCTGCTTTGCTCACTGGAGTGCTGGAGGAAATGAAGGAGCTGCTCTGCAAGCTGCTGGATGCTGCAGCCTCCATTCCCATCTCCAGAGGGTCCATGCTCAGCCCAGGGATGGAGCAGAAGGGGTTTTACACCCTGGCGCTGCTGCTCTTAGCAAAGCAAGGACTGGGAATGGGGAACCAGCAAGCTGTCCCGTGGGGCAGCCCAGTTCCTGAGGATTTTGTGTCCAGAGCAGCTCAGAAAACATCTCAAGATGTTTATTTTTCCATCAGCTGATGTGGAAAGGGATTAGGGGAGGTATCAGTAATGGATGGCTTGTCACATCTAGGATGAAAACAAGAAAAAAAAAAAGGTGAATCCAGAGTTTTTGTGGCCAGGAATAGGGGAAAGCTCATGTGCACCAACCTTGTGGTGTCCATGTCCACACCACAGAGCACCTGGCCCATGGCTTGTCCATCACACTCAGACAGAAAAATTATGTTTTGACAGATTTTTTTAATCTCCAAAATGCCTGAAATGTAAAAGTTATCTCCCAAAAAAAAGTGTTCAGGCTTTGTCTGGAAGCACTAAGGGATTTGAGGGGGAGGGAGGGAAGGAGGGAAGGAGGGAAGGAAGGAAGGAAGGAAGGAAGGAAGGAAGGAAGGAAGGAAGGAAGGAAGGAAGGAAGGAAGGAAGGAAGGAAGGAAGGAAGGAAGGAAGGAAGGAAGGAAGGAAGGAAGGAAGGAAGGAAGGAAGGAAGGAAGGAAGGAAGGAAGGAAGGAAGGAAGGAAGGAAGGAAGGAAGGAAGGAAGGAAGGAAGGAAGGAAGGAAGGAAGGAAGGAAGGAAGGAAGGAAGGAAGGAAGGAAGGAAGGAAGGAAGGAAGGAAGGAAGGAAGGAAGGAAGGAAGGAAGGAAGGAAGGAAGGAAGGAAGGAAGGAAGGAAGGAAGGAAGGAAGGAAGGAAGGAAGGAAGGAAGGAAGGAAGGAAGGAAGGGAAGGAAGGAAGGAAGGAAGGAAGGAAGGAAGGAAGGAAGGAAGGAAGGAAGGAAGGAAGGATGGATTTTTCTGTCCCCTGTAATGAGAATCAGGCAGAATTCCTCTTTCCCCAGCAGCCTTGGAGCCTGTTTGAAGCCATTTGGAGGCAGTTGGATGGGAAGGAATAAACGAGGGGATATTGCAGTTTATGGATGGCTGAGTCAAACCCACAGGCAGTGATTAGAGCCCCACAGTCCCTTTCATGCCCACAGTAAGAAAATGACTTAAATTTGTTCCATTTTAGCTCCAAACAGGATGTGAAGTTGTAGTGGGCTGGAATGTCAATTATGCCACCTTTTAATATTCATCTGGAGGGAAAACGAAACAGAACAGATTTTTTATTTTGATTTAAATAAAGTGCTGGTCAGTGCAAAGCAAATTTCTCTGGCTTTGATCCTCTCCTGTTAGTTTGGATGCAAAGAAATGATGGTGGGGAAAGCAGAGAATAAATAATTACAACTTCCCTACTTTTTGTTTCACCTTCTTTTGCCCTACAAATAATTTCTAAGGCTGATTTTTATCCTCCTGGCCCCTTCTTATCATGATCTATGGTGGTTCCTCACCTGTTTGCAGGTGAGGTCTTGATATTCTTAAGCCACCTTCTCTCATCAGTGTCACTCTCATGATTTTGGGTTGTTTGTTTATTAATATGGAAAAGATACCATAAGATTTCCAATGTATTTGTCAGCTTCTGACTCTCACAGTGTTGTTTTTAGCACTCCTGGGATTTAGCCACCATGGCATCTGAGTCTGAATTTGGATCCCAAACCTCATCCTCTGCAAACTGATGGAAATGTGACATTTTTCAAGGCTCTCAGAGAAGTTACAAACAACAGCAGAAAGAGAAAAAAAAAAGGTAAAAAAAATTCTGAAAAGCCACATACACTCAAAGCATCAACTGCTGAAGACATACCACATTTTCAGTGGATTTAAAAAAAAGAGAGAAATAAAACAAACACCTCGTGGATGCTGAATTTTCATGTTCCTGGTAACTCACTCTGGCCCTGAGTGCTGCAGTGTTTGTGCTGTTGTTTGGCCATCTCAGCTGGGAAGGGCTTTTTCCAGCTCACACTTGGCCAAAAACAACAACTGAAGGCCAAACTGGTGCCAGCAGGAGCCTGCAGAGCCCCAGAGCTGGGGGATTCCAGAGGGGAATGATGAGCAGGGGCTGAGGTTGGGATGGAGCTCAGCTCCTGGGGCAGCTGTAGAGCAGTTGGGTTTATGTCACATGGTGAGGATTTGTTGAAAAATGGACATTGGACACAGTATTTATCAGTTTTTAGGGAAACTCGAGCTTCCTTTCTGGAAAAAAAAATATTTCTGATAAAAAATGTGCCCATTCAGAGAACCCCCTTCTTTTTTCTTGCTCGTTCTTCTTTTTTTTCCCCTTTTTTCCTTTTTTTCTTTTAATTTTCTCTTTTTTTCATTTCCCATATTTTTTCTTTTTCCTATTTTTCTTTTTTCTTCCTCTTTTTTCTTTTCCATTTTCCTTTTTTTTTCTTTTTTTTTCTTGTTTCTTCTTCCTCATGTTTTTCTTTTTGTTATTTTTTTCTTTCTTCCTATTTTCTTTTTTGTCTTTTTTAAATTTTTTATCTTTTTTTTTCTTTTTTTTTTCTTTTTTCTTTCTTCTCATCAATATTTCCTTTCTTTTTCTTTTCTCTTTTTGTCTTTTTTCTCTTTTTTATCTTTTTCCTTTTTCTTATTTACTCTTTTTTCTTTTTTCCTCGTCTCTTTTTTCTTCCTTTTTTCTTGTTTTTCCTTGTTTTTTCTTTTCTTTTTCCTTCTTCTCTTTGCTTTTTTCTTTTTGCTCATCTCTTTTTTCTTTGGTTTTTCTTGGTTTTTTCCTTATTTTTTTCTTTTCTTTTTCTTTCTTCTCTTTGTATTTTTCTTTTTTCTTTCTTATTTTCTCTTTTTTTTTCTTTTGTTCCTTTTTTTTTCTTGTTTATTTGTTTGTCTTCCAAAAACAGAAACAGAATCATGCAAACAAATCCAACAACTTCCTATAGAAAAAGCCCCCAGACTCCTGACCAAGCACCCAAGTGAGGAGATCTGATTTCCCAAAGAACCTGCAGGAGCCCCCATTTTTATCAGGAATATTGCAGAAACTATTACTGGATTTTTACAGGGACTCAGTCAAAACTCTGAGAGCTCAGCCCTCTCTCCTTGGGATGGGAGATCTGTGCTTTGTTTAGGGTGGAATTCCAGCAACAGGAACAACTGAAGTGCTTCACAAAACCACACAATCACAGAATCTTAGCTTGGAAAAGCTCTGAGATCATCAGGTCCAACCATTCCCAGCAATGACGTCCCCAAGTGCCACATCCACGTGGCTTTGGAATCCCAGGAATGCAGGAATGGGGACTCCACTGGGCAGCTGAAGATGAGCATTGTCCCTGTCCCTGTCCCTGTCCCTGTCCTGTCCCTGCCCCTGCACTGCAGCAAACACCAGCCCTGCCACTTCCCCACCTCCTCCTCTCTCACAAACCATTTGGAGCTCAGCCACAGCCCTGGCAGAGAGCCCAGACATTGATGTTCCTGGACCTTGGCTCATGGCAGCCACTGTTTGGTTTTGCAAACCACTGCTGATTAAACAGAAATTCCCTGCCGGCCAAACAAGAAGAATCTTTCCTTCTCCATTTTTGCCCATCCATTTCTATGCCTGGGCTGGACCAGAAGTGTTTTGCCTGACAAAATCTCCTTGGCAAAGTCCAAGCTCTGGCTCACAGCTGTGCTGATGTTCCCAGGGATTTGGAGCCTGAAGAAACTGGGAGATAATTTTGGATAAGGGGAAAGATAAACTTAGGTAAAACTCCAAATCATCTTCAGTGCTGTCCATCAGCCCTGCAGGGTTTGGTTTCTGTCCCTAAAATCAGTTCTCGCTACAAACATCACTTTACACAGCCCTCAGTTCCCCCAAGACAAAAATGATGTGACAACTCTGCAGTTGCAAAGCTGAGATGCAAAGAAGTTACAGTGGGGTAAACAGAGAATAAATAATTACAACCTGAGCCAAAACAGCTTCAATTTGACTCAATTTGGCCTCCAAGAGATCACTCTGCCCATCCCAACAAGGCTTTGTCATCCCCAGCTGGAGTCTGTGCCTTCCCCAGGTTTGTGTTTGCATTGCTCATGATCCTGCTGCTTTCAGCTCTGGTGCAACTCTGCAGTTCGTGGTGCTGAACATCCCAGAATATTTATAAAGGCAATCAAGTAGGTGATGTTTGGGAACAAAAATAATAAAGATAATGTATTGTTTTGAAGGCAGGGGATGGCTGGAGGCTGGAAGTTGTTGGCCATGAGCTCATCCACAGTGTGCTGTTAAAATCATATTCACAGTTCACAGAATCATGGAATATCCTGAGCTGGAAGGGACCCACCAGGATCATCCAGTCCAACTCCTGGCCCTGCTCAGACACCCCAAAATTCCACCCTGGGCATCCCTGGGAGTGTTGCCCAGCCACTCCTGGAGCTCTGGCAGCCTTGGGGCTGTGCCCATTCCCTGGGGGGCCTGGGCAGTGCCAGCACCCTCTGGAAGGATTCCTTTTTCAGCCATGCATTTAGCAATAAATGTAATTTTTCCATCACAACTTATTTCTGAAAGCAGTAATTATTTTTTCCCCAAACTACACTGTTTTCCCAGCAGCACCTTCAACACCAAACCCAGCAGCTCAGTGGCTCAAACCTGAAATGTTTGGGTAGGAGCATTTCTCCCTTCCTTTCCTCATTCTCCCACTTATTCCCATTTTTTTCTCCTATTTATTCTGCCTGGAATAAATCGTGGAATCACAGAATGGATTGGGTTGGAAGTGACCATAAAGGTCCTGTAGTTTCAACCCCCTTCCATAAGCAGGGACAAGAAATCTCTAACAAAGTTCCACCACCCTTTTTCCCTAAGATCCTAAAGGAAGATGCTTATCAAGAAATACATCCAGAAAAAAAAAATGGAGCAATTCTCTTCAGGCAGCAGAGAGTGATCCATTGGAATCAATTTTTGTTATTTCTCAGCCTTTGTCTTGCCAAGTTAATATTTTCACTGAACTGAAAACTTGTAAGAATGTGAAGATAGAAATGTCTTCATCCAGCTGTAACTGCAATGGAATCCCATGGAATAAAAATAAAAAAGGGGTTTTCCAACTGTCTTTCCCACTTCCATCAAAGCTAGTTCTTCTGGAGGGAGCTTGGCATCCTGCTTTGGGATGACAGAAAAGATGCTGCATGATCTCAGTGATGCCATTTCTGGCTTTGCTCTGTCACTGCTGCTCATCTCTGCTCAAGGGGCTGAAAAGTCATCCAATTTCCCTTGGACAAGTGACCCTCTGACCTGGACAGCAGCCCCTGTCAGTGGAAATATCCTTTAGCTGGATTTTGATTTGGAGTCAGTGACCTGGAGGGGAAAGTCTGGTGTTCCCTTACTAATCGTGGCCAAGCCAAAGGAATTTGTAGGACACGGTTACAGGAGAGCAGCAAAGCACCTGCAGGAGTATTTTGAGTCCCAAACCTCAAAAAGCCACTAAATCCTTGGGGAATAGCTCTGAAAATAACGTGTTTGAATGGGACTAAGTGCAGAAAAAAGAGCTTTATCCTGGCTTATTCCTGATTCTCACCAGCCTAAAAAATCTGGAGGAGACTGGTGGCAACAGCTTAATGAAATGTGTGGTGTCCTTGGGAAAAGGGAAAATTATTCAGTTTGGGGGAGTGCCTTGGGCTGAACCCAATTTTTAGAGAGCTCAGTCACCTCTGGACACTGAACTGAGTAACCCAGATGTTACTCAGGGGCTTATCTAGAGAAAAGCTTCTCTTAATTGCCTGACTCTGAGTTTACAGGGGAATATTTCACATCCTTACTTCCACTTGGATGGAAAATGGAAAATGGAAACGGAAGTGGTTTGCTGCATTTGATTCCAGAACCAGGAAGTTCAAAATGAGAGTTAAAGTCAGATATTTAAGTGAGGAAAAAAGGAGGGAAAAAAAAACCCCATAAACCAGCTTGATGATGAGGTTTGGGGCAAGCCTTGCTCTGTTCAAATCTATATTCCCAGCCCAAGTGGTTTTGCTGTGGGAACAGCTGGACCTCCAGAGTCACCAAGACATGGGATAAAAACAAGATAGCTCTTGATATTCTTCCCCAGAACCAGAAGAATTCAGATTAATTTTCTTCTCTTAGGCTGGGATGAAACTGGAAGCTGTGCAGATCTCAGTGCTGGAGAAGTCTCCTGCAATTTTCCCTCTGAAGTTTCCTTCACAGGGGCCAGTGAAGGGTTCCTGTTTTCCTTTTGCTTCCTTGTCTTGGGTTGCCATACAGGATGTGGCCAGCAATGTGAGTTCTGTCCCATCTGCTGCAGCCGGGTGGGGCAGTGACCCTGATCTCCTGGCACACATTATCTGCTCATGGGCCAGCCAAAAACCAGCTGGGCAATCATCTTTATCTTTGCCACAGCCCATCCTCCCTCCAGGGGATATCTCCTGTTAATGGCCATGGAGTCCCAGGGCATGACTGATCAAATTCCATCATCCCACTGGGAGATGCTCCAGCCAGGGCAGGAGCCAAGCCTTTCCTACCCAGAGAAAAACTGAGATTTGGGACACCAAGGGACTTTCTTTCCACTGCATTCCAGAGGAAAACCAGACCTTTCCACATCATCCCTGCACCTTCAGAGGAAACTGCACCTTCTCCAGGAGCACTGCTCCAGCTGAACCACATCTGCCACTGCAGGAGGATGCAGCCACCATTGAATGGGACTGCTGCCAACACCCTGCCTGACTGACGGGTGTCAGCTTGGATTCTGACTCTGGCAGGGTTTGGGATTGTTCTTTGTAATACTGCATTTCTATTTTAATTTTCCTAGTAAAGAACTGTTATTCCTAATTCCCATCTCTTTTCCTGAGAGCCCCTTAATTTCAAAATGACAATAATAATTTGGAGGGAGGGGGTTTACATTCTCCATTTCAAAGAGAAGTTTCTGCCTTTATTGGCACAAATAAAGTCCTTCAAACCAGGACATTCTTCCATCCCATAAACAACCCAGAAGAGGGCACAAGGCACCCCTATCCACTTCCAGCCCAAGTTTTAGGACACAGAAAAGCAGCTGCCTCAAAGAGCAGGCCCAGGATGGTGTCACCCTTGCTGAACTGCCTCGACAGCATTTTTTTACAGCAGTTTAAAACTCCATCAAGGCGCCATCAAACCGCCTTTCACTTCCAAACCCAAATGGCCATGGAATGGAGCCCAGAGTGAAATGCTAAATTGGATCCCATCAAACCAGCCTCAGATCACACAGGCTGAGCAGCAATGAATGGCTCCTAACGAGGGAGTTCATCATTATAAAGTCATGACAAAGGATACAGAACCACTGAGGTCTCCAGCAGAGCAACCAACCCTTCACCCGCCCCCTCCCCTCTCTCCAATGCCTGCTGGTTTTTTCCTATTAGGGTGAAAGGGTTTTTTGTTTTTTTTCTGGAGTGTGTTTTTTCTCCCCTGTAACTGCCAAAGGGTTTCAGGGCTCATTCAGGATAAATTATTCAGTCTAAACGGAGATGCCATAAATCTTAAATGGCAAACAATGGATGATTCTCCCTTTAGACAAACGGAGCCTGCAAAACTAATCTCCTGCTAAGCAATGGTGTGTCCCACTCCAGCTGCTGATGGCAAAATTTACAGGGGGTAGCATTTGTTTCCTTATGTGCATCTATATTTAGGTTGCCACAGGGCCTCCCCTTCCCACAACAACGTGTGAACTGGTCACCATGGGAGAGAGAGACAGGGAAAGAGCTCACCCAGTTTGGGAAAGGCTCCATCATGCCAACTTCCAGCTATTTTGCCTGTTAAATAAGGACACTTGAAAGTGGAAGAAAGGATGGAGCAGCTTGTGGAAGTGAATTAGGGATTAGCAGCCCCATGTGCTGTTTTGCTGAGATTTAAGCCTCTCACGTAGCGGGACTTGTGCTTCTCTCTTTGGAAAGCTTGGCATGAAATCCATACTGTTTAAAGCAATTTTATGCAGGCTGAGCCCAGCAGACCCAGCTGGAAGGAGGTGAAGCCTCAGACCCTCCTGCAGCACTCCAAGCCCTGCTCCATCACCCAGCCCAGCTCCTCCTTTTTCCTCTCCTCCAGAATTCAAAGCACAGACTGAAGTTTGCAGCATCTGGAGGGTGCTGCTGCTCCTGAAGGAGAACACAGCAAACCCCTATTATGTATAAGGGTTTATGGAGCAGTTTAAGGACACAGAGACATGGCATTCTCTTGCATGGTGCAGGAAAAAACAAGAAAGAACAGTTTGTTGAAGGAAGCCATAGCTCTAAATAAGACAGTTCATGAAAAACAAAATACAGACAGATTATTGGTCAGAAAAGGAGACACCTCTTGTCCAAGGCTTTCTCACAGATCCAGCAGGTGTTTATCTTTTGTTATAATTCTTTCTCTTATGTTTACAGTAGAGAAAAGTCTCTAGCTTGGGAAAAATCCTAGCTGAGCCTGAGAAAGCCAGACTGGAAAAATCCTTTAAGGTTCTTCCTGGGCCTGTAATGGCCACAAACCCCCAGCACAGCTTGGGTGCCAGGAACCACTGGAAGTCACACCGTGGGCTAGCATCAGGAACCAGTGGAAGTCACACTGTGGCCAGCACCAGGAACCAGTGGAAATCACACTGTGGGCTAGCAGCAGGAACCAGTGGAAATCTCACTGTGGGCTAGCAGCAGGATCCAGTGGAAGTCACACTGTGGGCTGGCACCAGTGTTAGTCACACTGTGGGCTGGCACCAGGAACCAGTGGAAGTCACACTATGGGCTAGCAGCAGGATCCAGTGGAAGTCACAATGTGGGCTAGCAGCAGTGGAAGTCACACTGTGGCCAGCACCAGGAGCCAGTGTTGGTCTCACTGTGGCCAGCACCAGGAACCAGTGGAGGTCACACTCTGGCCAGCACCAGTGTTAATCTCACTGTGGCCAGCACCACTGTTAGTCTCACTGTGGCCAGCACCAGGAACCAGTGTTAGTCACACTGTGGCCAGCACCAGGAACCAGTGTTAGTCACACTGTGGGCTAGCAGCAGGAACCAGTGTTAATCTCACTGGGGCCAGCACCAGTGTTGGTCTCACTGTGGCCAGCACCAGTGTTAATCTCACTGTGGCCAGCACCAGTGGAAATCTCACTGTGGCCAGCACCATGAACCAGTGTTGGTCTCACTGTGGCCAGCACCAGTGTTGGTCTCACTGTGGCCAGCACCAGTGTTAATCTCACTGTGGCCAGCACCAGTGTTGGTCTCACTGTGGCCAGCACCAGCTCTGGCCCAGCTCAGGGACGCTGCCAGCAGCTCCTGGGCACAGCAGGTTTCCCCAGGCTGGCTCAGAGCTGGCCTGTGTGTGTGAATCCTTGCCCACTGCTCACCCCCTCCTCCCCTGCCCCGGGCCGGGTCTGGAGCCGGCAGAACCTTCCCCAGCCCGGATCTGCTCCCAGCTGCTCCTCTGCAGCCCGGAGCAGCCAGGCTGGAGCTCTGCTGCCATCCCCCCTCCAACCCACCTCAGCTGCTCTCGGGCTCCTCTCTGCCTGCCAGGGCCATCTGGACAAGCTCAGCCCCCGTGCCTAGGGGTGCTGTGTTTTTAGGCTATAGGAGAGCGGAGAAAAAAATAATGCAAGTTGTGGGGGTTGGGTTGTTGGACGGTTGCAGGACAGACTTAGGAGCTTAATATTTTTCTGTTCTTCAGGGTTGTATTTTATTATAGGGTGTGGGTGTAAGAGAGAGCTTAGAGAGAGAGGTTAGAGATTTGAGGCAATAGAAAGCAAGAAGGCAAGAGCAAGAGAGAGGAGACAAGAAGCAAGAGAGTGATTTTTCATTTACAATACAATAAGTATTCTTCAATTATGAATATTCCAATTTCCAATAACCAATTTAATACAATATACTAATTTCCTAATATTTGCATGCAACCTATAGGAATCCCTAAATTACCATGTTTTATGGCTTTCTTATCTGTAACCCTTATCTTCAGACCTTTCCTGCCAGGCTTGGGGCAGGATGTCTGTTGGTTCTTTGGTATTTGTGGCATTTGGTATCATCTAAACAAAGGAAGAGGCCTCAAACCTTAACATAACTATCTTCAGTGTCTATGTCAAAAACTGCCAACGTCTTTATTTCATCTATTGTTCCAGAACTACTTGCTAGGCACTTATAAGATTTTAATATTACTTCCTCAACAGCAAATAGTTCCTCGTGCAATGGAGAAGCAAAAGAGAGCTTTATTTAAAGAAACACTACACATATATATAGCATAGTACCTGAAAAGCAAAATAGGAAAAAAATCCACTGGTCCAAGAAGGCAACACCTCCCTGAAAACATACTTTCTGCAAAATATCATGAGACACTCACACGGCTCTCACACACCCTGCAGGTGTTTAATCATTGTTATGATTCTTGTCCTTGTGAAGGCTGAGAAAGGCAAGGCTTCAGGGCTGCTTTTTCCCTGGTTCCCAGCACATCCAACAACAGAAGGGGATGGAGGAGAGCCAGCAGCACCTTGGGAAGCAAGTTACAGTCTGGGAGGTTTATGTGCATACATGAACTGCTCACAGCTTCCTTTATGTCTGCCCGGTCCTCTGGGGATGGCATGGGCTCCTAATGGATGCTGCATTAGCTAATCCAGTGATTCAATTACTCCTAAATACTCTCTGGTGGCCAGGGCTGGCCTTCCTGCTCACTTACTGGAAATAGTTGCTCTACCAGGGGGAGGAGAGCAGAGCTTCCATTATAAGAAGCATTCCCCTCTTTCTGCTTTGTGTTGTCCTTCCACAGGGAGTGCTCAGCTTCCAAGGGCAGGGGTGGAGGCAGACAGACCTGTCTGACATCCTGTGCCTCCCTTGCTGGCTCCATCACTGGTGGGTCACACCAGCCCAGCACAGAGGTGTCCCAGTAGCCACCAGCTGCTGGGAGCTGGCCCATACCCACCTGGCTCAGCATCAGAGATGCTGAGTCCTCACTCAAATTCCTGTCAGGGAACAGAATCCAGGTGATTTTATGGGTTACCTCACCCATTTGCTATGGTCACCCTTCAGCTGGACAGTCCTGTGTCCAGTGTTGGGGTCATGACACACGTGGAGGTGCTGGAGAGTGTCCAGGGAAGGGAATGGAGAACCAGGAATGGCTGGGGGAGCTGGGAAGGGGCTCAGCCTGGAGAAAAGGGGGATCAGGGGGACCCTGGGGCTCTACACAAGTCCCTGCCAGGAGGGGACAGCCCCAGGTCGGGCTCTGCTCCAGAACAGGGACAGGAGGAGAGGGAACAGCCTCAAGCTGCACCAAAGGAGATTTCTACTGGATATGGGGAAAAATCTTCTCCTGAAAGGGTTGTCCAGCCCTGGCACAGCTGCTCAGGTGGTGGAATCACCATCCTTAGAGGGATTTAAAGCCATGTGGAGGTGGCACTTGGGGACATGGCTCAGTGGTGACCTTGGCAGTGCTGGGGAATGGCTGGATTTGATGATCTTAGAGGGTTTTCCCAACTTAAAATTCCATGATTCTATGATCCCTAAAAGGAATGGTAAAAAAAAAAGTGGATGCTGGGCTGGACAGATGCCTATCCAAGAAATCATTGTGTCTTCTACTGCCCAAACTCACATTGCAGCTTTAAAGGCACATTTCTTCATTTCCTACACACTCTGCCTCTGGATGGGTAAACCTGTGTGTCTACACCAAATCTTTAGTGCTTTGCAGTATGGACAGAGATTTACAAACCTAAGGCCATCATTGGTCTTAGTTCTTGAAAGTACAGATGAGATGAAGACAAATTTGTCACTTGGAGGAGTAAAAAGCTCCTGCCAGAGGAGAGGAGGTTTGATCCTGGAATGTGGGGTGGATACACATGGAAATGGAAATAGTGCTCTCCTCTGTAAAGTGCTCAGCCAGACCATGGGAGGGGCTGACATCAGTCTCAAGTGGCTTTTACATAATAAAACATTTCCTTAGAAAAACAATTTCTTAGAAGCAGACAGAAAAATGAGAAAAAATTTGCATGGAATGGGAGGGGCAGGCACACTTCCCTTTGATTTGTCAGGGATGAGCTATCAAAGAAGATCCAATTTTGGCTTAGCTTTTACATTAGGATTTCTGTATTCACTTTTGACCAGGGAAGAGCTGAAGTATGTACAAAAGGCATTGTCTGCATGGCCTTGAAAGGGAAAGATAAAATCTTACAAGCTTCTGCCAAAAACTTCATATGGCCAGAAACCACAAGGCAGACTTCTTACATTGGTTCTTTGCCCTAAAGAGCAGAAGAGACCAGATGGATATATTTTAAAATATATATAAAAAATTAAAGCATATTAAAAATAAAAATATTAAATATTCAAAAGTATGTTTAATATATATGTCTGTATATACACAAATACTTCTCTTCAAGGCTGTTCCAGTATTTTCAGGGCTGAAAATTCCCTGTTTATTTATGGAAAATCCTTTGTCTTAATCCAGCAGTTATGTGGGACATATAACATGGAGAGAAAGGGAGGTATAAAGAGAAAACCTGCAACACAAGACAGGCAGAACAGACTATAAATTCAGGGGAAAAGAATCAGACAGACACAGCCTGAAATTCAGATAAATAGTACCTTGTCTTTGCATTGCAGAACTAATTTAGAGAAAAAATTATGGGTGAGGAAGGATTTGGATTGGAGTCATCTCAGAAGTGGAACAAAGTATGAAATAACTTTGTTCCTGTAAGCCAGGTGGTGCAAAATTCCTGCTGTTCTTTGTCTTGGTGGGTCTGGTTGTGGGGACCTTTCAGCCCCAAGGACAGGCCCTATTTAACATCCCCAAAACCCTTCTCAACACTGGGGACCTCCAAAGAGGAAATGGCTTTGGATCTCCCCCAGGTCCTGCCACTCACTGCTCCACCAGTGTAATGCTGGGGCTGCTTTCTACTATTTAATTAGTGGTTTGTTTGGGTTTTTTGTTGTGTTTTTTTTTTTTACTTAGAGTTAGGATTAATAAATACACGAAGGAAACTGATTTTTTTGTGTTTTGGTTTGGTTGTTTATTAATTTTTAGTTGTTTATTAAAAGTACAGAAAGTTTAGTAACACTTCCAGCCAGCAAAATGAGGGCAGATTTAGTTAGTTACAAGGTCTCTTCAAGCTAAACAGTTTAATACAGAAATAACACCTATATTATTTATACTTTTAGCTTAATAAATAATTTTCATTACTTTTAGTGCAGCACTAGTTGTCTAACTAGAAACTATTACTTGAAACTATGAAGAAGAAGAAAGATGAGTACTGAAAGAGACACTACTCAAATTTTTTTTATTTTGTCTTATTACTATAAAACTTTTCACCGTGTGAAAGCACACACTTCTATTTAACTACATGCTCATGATTTTAATTTTATTACTCAAAATTTTGAAGTCTTCTTTAAGGCTTCAGGCCCAAAGCAGTGTTGTGCTGGGGGTCAGTGCCAGAAAGCACAGGAAGCTCAGAAATCCCAGGTTTGTGGGATCCAGCACACCAGCACTGTCTGTCCTGCTGCTCTGTGGATGCTTTGTGCTCCTCCCCTGGCAACACCCAGCCTTCCACGCTGCTCCCAAGGGCTGGAAATTCTCCCAAATCCACCCTGAATCCTTCTCCTAGTGCTGATCCCAGTGCAAGGACCACCAGAATTTCTGGTTTGAGCTGCAGTAAAACCAGTTTAGTTGGGTTACAGGGCAGAATCTTGTGAGAGTCTAGAGGGGGCAAGGTGGGCACAGCACCATCCCCTCTCCTGGCACCCAAAGGCACCTCTGACCACCTGAGGAGCACCTTCCCAATGTCCCATGGACAAGATCCATGAGGGATCTGCCCTCTCCAGCATTATTCCTGGGGCAAAACCTTTAACTGAGCACCAGGCAGTGGAGCCACACCATCAAACCCCCTCCTAAAACCTGCCAAATCAGAGCTGCCACGATTCCTGGGTAAATTCTGGAACGTGATCCATTTAGAGGGGGAAAAAAACGCAGCAAATCCACAGCTCACCCCTGAGCTGGAGCTCAGACATAGAATTATGGGCCTGTTATTTGGGCTGGAGGGAAAATCCATCAGAAGCCATCAGGGGAGGGCAAGCAGAGCAGCTTCAGCACAAGCCTGGGGGACTCCATCTGCTCCAGCCAGCTTTGTCACAGTGCCATACTTGCATTTTATTTGTGCATCCCATTGCAATTACCAGGATCTACACAGGAGCCTCCTCCCCAGCCCCTGCTTGCTCTCAGCATGCAGAGAATTCAAAGCTGGGCTCCCAACAGCACGAGGAGTCAGAGCAGAATCGGCCACAGCGTCACCAAATCAGCTGGAAAGTTTGCAGAGCTGCAGCCAGGCAGGAGGGCTCATTTTTCTCAGCTGATGAAAAGCCTGGAGAGCATTTTTATTAAATCCATTGAGGGGAAACCCCAGGATCGGTGGCAGAAGGGGACAAGGGGTTGTTATGGAGAAAAATCCTCTCTTAAACCACGCAGAACTCTTGGAGAGAGGCCCAGCGGAGGCACGATGAATTATGAAAAATTATCAACACCTCCTACAAACGAAATGGCCACAGTGCTGTAACAAATCAGCTCTGAAAAATACACACTCAAAGCCCACTGGGAGGTGGAATCCAGGCTGTGTATGGCTTCATCACAGCCCACACTGCCATCAGGGGACGAGTCCTTCCACAGGCACAGAGCTGCTGACTGCCCACCAAACCCAGAACAGACCCCCAGGGTTAGACCCAGCAGCCAGACAACAAACACGTGCTGGGGAGAAGCATCTCTGAGATGTGCAGCTTTGAAAGCCTGTCCTGTGCTTTGAATCCTTGCTCTGAACCCACCCCAGTCCACATCCCTTCTCTGCTGAAGCCTTCTGCTCCCTGGTGTCTGTCCCTGGCCAGGAATGCAGCTGTGCCTGCTGCTCACACAGAGGAATAGAAGAATAGAATAGAATAGAATAGAATAGAATAGAATAGAATAGAATAGAATAGAATAGAATAGAATAGAATAGAATAGAATAGAATAGAATAGAATAGAATAGAATAGAATAGAATAGAATAGAATAGAATAGAATAGAATAGAATAGAATAGAATAGAATAGAATAGAATAGAATAGAATAGAATAGAATAGAATAGAATAGAATAGAATAGAATAGAATAGAATAGAATAGAATAGAATAGAATAGAATAGAATAGAATAGAATAGAATAGAATAGAATAGAATAGAATAGAATAGAATAGAATAGAATAGAATAGAATAGAATAGAATAGAATGGGAATGGGGATAGAATAGAATAGAATAGAATAGAATAGAATAGGATTGGGAATAGAATGGGGATTGGGATAGAATAGAATAGAATAGAAATGGGTTGGGTTGGGTTGGGTTGGGTTGGGTTGGGTTGGGTTGGGTTGGGTTGGGTTGGGTTGGGTTGGGTTGGAAGGGACCTTAATGATCATCTCAACCTCCTGCCATGGCAGGGACACTTTCCACCATCCCAGGTTGCCCCAAGCCCTGTCCAGCCTGGCCTTGGACACTTCCAGGGATTCAGGGGCAGCCACAGCTTCTCTGGACAACCTGTTCCCACAATAACCTGTATCCAAACACAACAAATATCCAGGTGTCTTCTTTCCACTGCAGGATTGGATCTGCAACCTTTTGCACGGAATGCAGGATTTGAAAGCAGCCTGGCAGAAGAATTGGAGTTTTACCATCAAAGAGGCCAAGAGGAAGTTGGCCAAGTCGGGGAGCCTGTGAGGGAATCCCTCAGCACCATGGAGCTTTTCTGAGGCAGATGCTCAATGGAGTTGATTAGAGAGAAATAAATTCTCCCTCCCAGGCCACCCCTTGCCCTCCCTCTCAATTCAGGTGGAGAAAGGGGCTGAAGAGAGGAATCTCTCTCCTTTTCAAGTGCTTCCTCCTCCATGCTACAAAGTGTTGTTCCCACCCTCCAGCAAAGTGGGAATATGCAGCACATCAACCTTTCCCTGGGAAGCAGACTCCCAAGGAACAAGTCCTCCTATTTCCTGCAAGTGAACTTTAAAGAGCAGGAAGCCTTTGTTTCTCAGCTCCTTTCAGGTGCTGATCAATACTGGAGCTTCAAACCTCCACAAACACGCCTTTCCCTGCACTCAAACCAAGCCTGGAGGCTCCTTCTGCTCCTTCTGATGCTGGGCAGCCTTTTTTCCAGCCCTGCTTCCCCACCCCTCTGCCAGCAGAGCGGGACCCAGGGCCAGCACGTTCAGTATCCCAGCACACTCAGTATTCCAGCACATTCTGTATCCCAGCACACTCAGTATCCCAGCACATTCAGTATTCCAGCACATTCTGTATCCCAGCACTCTCAGTATCCCAGCACATTCTCTATCCCAGCACATTCTGTATTCCAGCACATTCTGTATCCCAGCACACTCAGTATCCCAGCCCATTCAGTATTCCAGCCCATTCAGTACTCTAGCACTTCAGTTTTCCAGCACATTCTGTATCCCAGCACATTCAGTATCCCAGCACACTCAGTATTCCAGAACATTCAGTATTCCAGCACATTCAGTATTCCAGAACTTTCTGCATCCCAGTCCATTCAGTATTCCAGCACACTCAGTATCCCAGCACATTCAGTGTTCCAGAACATTTTTTATCTCAGAACATTCAATATTCCAGCACACTCAGTATCCCAGCACATTCTCTATCTCAGAACATTCAATAGTCCAGCACATTCTATATCCCAACACATTCAGCATCCCAGCACTCTCAGTATCCCAGCACATTCTGTATCCCAGCACGTTCAGTATTCCAGCACATTCTGTATCCCAGCACTCTCAGTATTCCAGCACACTCTGTATCCCAGCACACTCAGTATTCCAGCACACTCAGTATCCCAGCACTTTCTCTATCCCAGCGCACACTGTATCCCAGCACACTCAGTATTCCTGCCAGCTCCACATCCACTGAGCCAATTAGTGACTGGTGACCAGTGCCACTTCCCGGGGTGGGCCAGCAGAGAGGGTGACACCTCAGTGACACAGGGCAGCCCATCTCCATCCCAGCTGCATGTGCAGCTCATCCATAATGCAGCTGGGCTGCTCACACCTTCTCCCTGTTGCTTTCTATAGCAGGAAAATCACTGATCATTAGCAACAACAGACAGAAGGATCCCAAGGGCAAACTTGATGCTGTATTCATAAAACCAGCCCTCCTCACAGGCAGGCTGGCTCCCCTGGCAGGGCTGCTGCTCAGAGCACCTTGGAAAACTCAGGTTTTATTTCAGCAGTGCCCAAAAATCAAGGCCACCTTATGTGAGGCACAGCACAGTTTTTGAGGAGATCATCTCTGCCCTGTGGAGTTTAAAATTCAAATAGTCAAGGAAATGTGGGAAGGGAACAAGAGACTTAGGGAGGTGAGGTGGATTTCCAAAATCAGGTTGGAAATTGGTTCAGGGCTGGGAATGCCCCTGTGGTGTCCAGCCAGAGGCAGAATCACAGCAGCAAAGTGGGACTGTCCTGTTAAGGACACATTTAAATATTCCAGGTGCTGGAGTGTTTATTTTTTTCCTTGGTCCTGCACCCTGCCCATCAGGAATTGATATCTCTGATATTTAGCCTGAAGTGCTACTCTCCTCAGCTATAATTCAGTTTACTGCCCAACATTATTTCTGCCCTTCTCTGGTTTTTACACACTTCAGAGATCTTTCTTGCTTTAGGATGTGCTCCTACCTGCCATTGCCTGGTGGAATTACAAACCTGCTCCCTGCTTCTTTCACTGCCCTTCCCTGAATAATTCTGGTTTGTGAAAGTAATTCAGGTTATACTGTGCCAAATTACCAGCACTGGTAATTTGGAGGTAGCTGCACAAGAGAAAATTATTTTTATTTGAAGATGATGCTAGAAAATAGTGTTTCCCACCCTGGATCTGTGCCACCACCATGTCACACCCTTAGCCCAAGCCTTGGTAAAGTCAGGTCAATTTAAATTATCACTGGCCTGATAACTTCTTCCCATCAAATCAGCCAGCAGCAGCAGGGTCTCTCTCTGGGATACAGCTGATCCCTCAGTCTGGATTTATAGGGATTAAAGAAAAACCTCTGGCCTCATTTGGGACCCATAAACAGAAACCATAACACCTGATGCCAGCCCAAGAGCATGAATGGCTCTGGCCAAAATTATGTGTCATTGCTAGATAAAAAATTCATCTTTGAAGCCACCCTCCATGGCTGCAACATCCTGGGAGGAGAAGACTATTCCTTTGGAAACCAGGGAAGGATGTTTATAGCAGCATTATCAATATAGAAATATAGAAATATAGAAATATAGAAATATAGAAATATAGAAATATAGAAATATAGAAATATAGAAATATAGAAATATAGAAATATAGAAATATAGAAATAAAGAAAGGAAGCAATGCAGGCATGACTGTTCTGAGCAGCCTGGCCTAGTGGAAGGTGTCCCTGCCATGGCAGAGGGGGTGGAACAAGAGGATTTTTAAGGTTCTTTCAAACCCAAACTATTCTGTGATTCTGAAATTTAATTATTTTTTCAATCTTGGCTCATACAAAGGGAGTTTGGAATTGTATGTTTTGCAGAGCCAGAAAAGCACCAAATCTCACCAGGATCTTCATTTGGGGCTGGTACCCTGTGATGTTTTTTTTTTTTTTTATTTTAAAACTGATTCAGACATGAGAGATCATAGAATTTTCTGGGGATAATGAAGTGAGGGCAGTTGTTGGGATTCAGGAGGACACAACCATTCTGCAGGCTGCTCTTCACAGAGGAAGTGAGGAGGTACAGAATTAGAAAATGAAATTTAACATGACCGAGCATGAAGTGACTCACAGGGGTAAGACTCAAGCTAAGTGCAGCTTAAATAAACACAAAGGGGCAAAATTCAGAGTTCACCCACAGAATCACCATTGCACAGGGATGTCAAATAAAGTCTGGGGGGTCAGGGGGTCAGCAGGAGAAGCAGGTGAGGGCACCAGCAGGCTCAGCTAACGACCACTGAGCTAGTTAGGGGGAGAATCATTTTTTTTCCCTTTCTGATGCCAAGCCCCATCCTCAGCTGCTCCTCGAAGCTGTCAGGACCGGGCTGCTCACACCCTGCTCCCTGATCTTTATTACTTTGCCAAAGTTTAATTGGCCCAGCTGATGCTCCCTGAGCTGCTGCAGGCTGGGGAGTTGGTTATTGGTGGTGTTTTTGCCAGAGGAGGTGGAAGCTCAGGGAGCTCAGTTTCAATATAAAATGAGGGCAATGCATCCTGGGTCACAAATGTGTTGGACAAACCATGAGAAAAGATTGTTTCAGCTTTTAAGGGGAGCAGAGCTGGCTCTTCCATGCTTTAGAATAGGGTTTTGATGTGGGAAAAGAGAGATGGAGTCATTCTGGGGTGCCTGGGGAATGGCTTTTTGCACTCCCTGGGAGTCGTGTATTTGCTGAGTTAAAAATCCTCCAAAACTTCAGCTTTCCAATTATTGAAGAAAAGCTTGTTAGTACATGGTGAGCACATCCCCTGAGTCACCTGTGTGCACTGGCCATGCTCCTTCCCCTCACCCACCCAGGAAAGCAGCTGGGTGAACCCTGGAAGATTTGCCTTGCCCACCCCAGTGATGGTCCCCTCTAATTTAGGACAAGAATTTGGAGCAAGAAAAATTTTCTCCATAAACTCATCAGGGCCCCTTTTGGCTTCCCAGGCAATAACTGAAGAAAGAAATGGAATGGAATGGAATGGAATGGAATGGAATGGAATGGAATGGAATGGAATATAGAATTTAAAAATGGGATAGAATAGAATAGAATAGAATAGAATAGAATAGAATAGAATAGAATAGAATAGAATAGAATAGAATAGAATAGAATAGAATAGAATAGAATAGAATAGAATAGAATAGAATAGAATAGAATAGAATAGAATAGAATAGAATAGAATAGAATAGAATAGAATAGAATAGAATAGAATAGAATAGAATAGAATAGAATAGAATAGAATAGAATAGAATAGAATAGAATAGGAAGGGCCCTAGAGTGACCATCCTGCCCAACTGCCTGACCAGTTCAGGGCTGTCCAAAAGTTCAAGGCTGTTTTTGAGGGCATTGTCCAAATGCCTTTTCAACACCAACAGGTCTGGGACATTGACCACCTCTCTAGGAAACCTTTTCCTGTGTTTCAATGATGAAATGCTTCCTAATATCCAGTTTGAGCCTCCCCTGGCAGAGTTTTGAACCATTCCCAGGTGTGCTGTCAGTGGCTACCAGGGAGATCAGCACCTCCCTCTCTGCTTTCCATCCTCAGAGAGCCCCTCAGCCTCCTTTTCTCCAAACTAGACAAACTGAAGTCCTTGGACATCCATCACAGGACATTCCTTACAGCCCTGTCACCAGCAAGAGTAAAGGACAGAGCAGGAATGAGAGAGAAGAACTTGACACAAGCAGATGTTTGGCTGAGAGTCTCTGGATTGATAGGATAGATATTGATTGCACAAACCATGACAAGGCATCATTTTGGAATGCACTTGGATCAAAACCTCTCCAAGAATTCTGCTGCCAGCCCAAATCCTGGCCCATGTTTGTCAGCACTGACATAACCTGGTGCTCCCATCCCACAATCTTTCCACTGCCAGGAGACAGAAATGAGACTTTTCTGCTCAACACAGAACACCCATCACACTCAGCACAACTCTGCAGGATGAATCTCAGAGATGAATCCTGGTGACAACCAACAGAGCAGGCACAAAGGGGGAATTCATGGAAATTCAGCCTTTTTCCTTATTAAAAAAGGAGAAAAACTAAGAAGAAGAAAAAGGATGTTTATATCCCTGAGCAAAATTAACACCAGTGTTTTCAAATCAAAGCTAGGAAATGCCCAAATGGCCAATGTGGGTACTTGAACCCAACCTCCTTTCATGTACATTACATTATAATCTTGATTCCATGGCTGAATGGGTTTTGTCTGCAGAGTTTGGCTCCCAGGACACAACTTCCTTACAGAGGCAGGCACCAGGTTTCTCCCTCTCATTCAGGGGGTGACCCCATCCCTTCTTTCCATGGGATTATGAATTTCCCTTCAAAACACTCTCCTGAGATGAAGCTGTGGTGTGATCCTCACATTAAATTCTAGGAGCTGATACAAAGATGAAAAACATACATGCATTAGGGCTCTGCAAAAACTCATTTCTTTCCAAAGCTGAGCCTTTTTTAGAGATTTCTTTGTTAGATCTCTAAGGCACCATTAATTTTTAGCTGCAATTTTAACTATTCAACATTTTTGCAAAGTGAATTGCTTGGTTTCAATGAATGGTCAACAAATAAGATTTTAGTCTAAATTACTTCCTGTGTGTGAAAAGATGAAGGGACTTTTGTGGGAGAGCCAAGGCTGAAATAGGACTGGTCATAACCCAAAAATTCTCTTTTGAAGGAGGAGAAATGAAAAATCAAGATTTATTTTTTAAAATTAATAATCAGGATGCAAATGTTTAAAATACTTTTATGAATCCAAGGCCTTCTACAAAGAATGAGAGGGCAAAAAGAAGCAGAGTCATGGTCAGGTTTTGTTTCTGGAATGAGCTGAGGCCAAAATTTAGTCCCTGATCTGAATCAAGCCACTGCTGTAGACCACAGCCTTCACAGCTCCTCTGCAGTAGAGGAGACAGATCCTATTTTTAAAAAATGGGACCTTTATGACAGTTTTGCTTCCCTTAATAAGTCAAGGAAACTGGAGATTTGGTAAACCCCAAAGTTTTAAGTAAAACATTCAGCAGGAAACAAAGAATAAATTGGAGAATCCCAGAGTAACTTGGGCTGGAAGGGACATTTGGGGTCTCTGTCCCAGCTCCCCACTCAAAGCAAGGCCAGCTCCAAAGTTAGGTCAGCTCTGAATTCAGATGAGGTTGCTCAAGATCATCCCCTTGGGCTGTGGGTTGAGCACAGGAACAATCCAGTGTCATGGTTTAATCCCAGCTGGAAACACATCGTGGGATGGGGAGACAATGGGAAGGGCAACAGTGAGAAAACTAGTGGGTAGGGATAAAGGCATTTTCATAGGGAAAGCAAAGGCCACTCATGAGCAGAGCAGAGCAAGGAACTGACTCCTCACTTCCCATCACAGCCACTCCCAGGACAGCAGGGCTGGAATCACCTGTAAGGGTGACTTGGGAACACAAACCCCATCACTGGCACCATCACCCACGTCCTTCTCCTCCTCCCAGCTTTACACACTGACCATAAGGTCTGGAATTGGTCATCTGTCCTGGCTGTGAGCCCTCCCAAGCTCCCCTCCCCAGGGCTGGATGGGGTGAGGAATTTAAAAGGCCTCAGCTCTGTGCAAGAGCTGCTGAGCAATAACCAAACATCCCTGTGCTAGCAAATTCAAACCAGCCCAATTCCAGCTTGTATGATGAAAATTTACTTTACACCAGCCCAAACCACACATCCAGGGATTTCCCTTGGAAAGGCCCCTCAGTCATGGGCAGACACTTGTGTCCAGGGGCTCTTCTACCTCTGCTCAGGAGGTTCCTGGCTATAAACATGTTCTGATGCACCAGAGTAATAAATTGCCTTGTCCACATCCCATTTCTAAGCTGTGTCCATCCACTGCCCTCATCCAAAAATGTCCCAGCTTTGGAAACCCCTACCAAAACTGCTTTACTTTGCAGTGGGATAACCCAAACCACATTCCCTGCTCTCTCTGAAGAACTTCACAGCCCTCATAATTAAAACTCATTTAATTGCATCCATTGTGTGTTCTCTGTAATGTCACGCCAAAGAAACAAGTGCTGAGCATGTCACCAGTGACAAAGGTGATGCTCCAGGCCATGTGAGCATCTCATGAGGGGCAGCTTTGGTGACATCCTCCCATCCTTTACCCTCGTGCCATTAGAGCTCTTCTCTAATTCCTGTCCCCACATGGGCACAGGCCACCAGCATCCTTCCCCTTCCCAACTTCTGAGCTCTCGCTTTGCAGCCTCAACGTCCTTTTCAGGCAGAATTTGGGATGTAATTATTTATTTACAGGGCCGTGCAGCCCGGAGGGCCTCGCCCGCCAGGCTCGCGTGAGAAGCCCGCGATTACTGGGGCTCTGCAGAAGATGATCAAAGCAGCGTGACTAAAGAGTTCCAAGTGATCTGTCCTGAAAAAGGGCAACGCATAAAGTGCCCTCTTCCTGCAGCTGCTGCCTGTGTTCAGAGACAGATTTGTTAACTGCAGTGACAAAAGGAAGCTTTTTTCCCCCCCCCGTTGCTTCTCATCGCCGCGGCGTTAATCAAATACAGCCCGCGCTGGGTTTTACTCCTTCCAGTTGCCCGCTCAAATTGTTGACTCATTTCCAGGCAGCTCCACGCTCACCAGGCTCTTGACAGCAGCGAGGTGGGAGACAGCTCCCCAAAGGCATCATTTGAAGACAGGATATTTTACAGAGCTGTCAAGAAGTTCTTCATTTGGGCTGCCGAGCCTTTATTGCTCGTGACGCGCTGTAAAACAGAGAGGACCCAACTCGCTTCTCGCACTTCAGGATGAGTTTGCAAGAGTGAAAAAGAAAAAAAATAAAAAAACCCCACACCAGCAAGAGCACTTCTCTTCAGCTTGGAGCTTATCTGAGCTGCTGCTCGCCAAGGAGATAAACGTGGGCACTCTCACTCTGATTATCACAGCCATTTCACAGGCTCGATACCATCGTTAATCCACGGGCCACTATGAAATTAAACTGGCTGATCTGCTCGGATAGAAGGCAGGCTTGAATGGCTGAGGCATGAAAAGGAAGGGTGTAAAAGGGGAGGATGCAGGAATTTCTTTTCATCCCTTGGTTTGTTCAAAGCCAGGCTGAATATTCACGGTGGGTGGCAAAGTTTGGGAGAAACGGTGAGGGTGAAAAACACGGCAATGGGAAATTTTAACTTGAGGGACTTTGTCTGGTCACAAATATTTTCCTTAAACATTTATAATAGAAACACTGGATGCTGCCTGCTTTTGGTATACAGATGGAATTAGCTATCTAATCACAGAATAAGCTGAATTAGAAGGAACCCACTAGGGTCTTCAAGTTCAACTCCCAGCCCTGCAATGCAAAAGGAAGAAACTGAGGTGCAGTTTATGAGAATTTACTGGGATTTTAGAGTGTTTTCCAGCTGGACAGAGTGGGTAAGATGTACCTTGGAATTACAAAAACTCTCCTGAATAGCAGCAGCAGCCTCCTATTCCACCTGTAAAGTTTTCCATGAAAACTCTGTGATCCTGTGGGGAAAATCATCAGCACGGCCACGTGGCCTTATCCAGGAGAAAGGGGAGAAAAGGATGAAGCAACACCTGAATGCGGTTTGGATTTGTAACCATGACCCTCACAAGGAGGGATCTCATGAAGGAACCACTTTTCCAGAAGACCCCTCCTCCCAAATAATCCCCACCCTGAGGCAAAACTGCCCTGCACAAATACCAGCTTTACCCCCAAAATAGCTCCTCCTCAAACAGAGAATGAAAGGAGGGAATTCCACCCCATGAAGCCAAAGTGTGGTTTTTTTGAAAAGTGCCAAACCCCACCAGTTTCAGTGATGTCACAGAGAGCAGAGGTGGGTGGGGACACGGGATAGACCTCGGATTGTCCCCTGTCAAACTTCCACCTCAGCAGCACCAATTCCACAATTCCACAAAAAACAGAAGCAGCAGGAGAGTGTGGGAGAGGCTGGAAAGGTTTTCATGGGTTGGCCACACAACCAGGAGCTGGAGCCTTTAGAAACAGAGCAGTGTGAGGAGTTATAAATGGAGGGAGCTTTTAATCTCTGAGTGAGCTACAAATCGAAGGTGAACCTCATTAACTTGGACACTTTGTGTGTTAAAAAATGAGAAGCGTTTTCACCTAATGAGTAGCTCTTAATAGGTGTTGTTTTTTTGCTAAATTATCATATTAAGCAGAAGATAATTAACAAGCATTTTCTTAATGTGGTGCTCTACTGATAAAAATCTCATTGTCTATAAATCATCAAGACACTGAAAAGGAAAAAGAAAAAGAAAAAAAGCCAAAAATTGGTTTTTAATTATGCTGGGTATGATGGACAAAAAGTACAGGAGCATTTCAATTGTTGGGGAACTAGGAGGGAAAGACAAGAATTTCCAGCCTGCTGGGGCATGCTTGAGGTCCCTTCAGGTAAATCAAACCCTTAGGGCTGGTTTTTAAAACACTTTACAGTACTTAGGGACATTGATATGTCATTATTGAAATGGTTTCCCCAGGGGGATGCTGTGGCAGAAACTTCAGAGAAAATATCAGCTCCCTGTGATACCTTAGAGGAGATGGGGGTGTTTTCTCCAAGAAAAAATAAATCCTGGAAAGGAAAGTGAGCCAAGATGAAGCCTTCAAGGTATTTTTTGAAAGCAGTGGGATATTTGATACCCACCTGCTGTCAGAAAGATGCAGCACAGTGATGATGCACTGGCTCAGTGTGGCCTGAGAGCAGGGAATTGCAAACACAGCCACCCCTGGATGGCTTGGGGAGCAAAACTTGGGGAATTTCCAAAGCACCAAGGCCTCACCAAGCCCCTTTCAGCTGTGGCCAGCACTGCTCACACCAAGCCAGGAGATGTTGGAGAGGACCCTCCAGCAAACCCAGTGCTGGAAAGGCAGGTGGGAATTGGTGGGAAGCTGGTCCTGTTCTACACGATGGTTCTACAATGCCCTGCATCTCACTTTGATTTCTACCAGTTTTTACTCCATGTAGCCAACAAAATAATATCTAAGAGTTTTCTGTGTTAATTCTAACCCATGTCTCTCTATCCCTGGCTTAAAGACATAAGGAAGCTGTGGTTAAACCCAAAGCCGACCTGCAATTTCCCTCCTGTTCCTCCCAACCCAGCTGTCTATTTATCAGGACAAAGTCTGACAGGAGAATGGTTTTCATTTTTGGCTACACAAGTGGGATGGAGGCAGCCCTGAGTTCCCAACACCCAATACCATCTGCTTTGATGGGACATTAATTTGACAAACCCTCCTTCCCCAGCACAAGTGACTTGTGACTCGTTTCCACACAGGTACATCCTCCCAGCTCTTCCCTGTCATCTGCACCACATTTTCACTGGGAAAATAAAAATCCCTGCTTTGGTGCCTTTCAGCCTGGATCTGACCAGGATCTTATTTTTCCTGTAGAACAACCACAGAGTCACAGGCAGCAATTCCTGAGATGTCCTGATAGCTTTTCTAGAACTGCTGAATTCATTTCAGCCTGTCCTCACAGTTCTGCTCTTTCACAGCTCTGCCTTTCATATCAACTTTGCCCCTCCTGTCTGTAGGAGAATTTGGGTGGATTTTGCAGGGAGGAGAGGGATTCCCTGCCCACATTTCCCCAACATTTGCAAACTGTGCTGGCTCAGAGTGACACAAAAGTGACATTCCCTTGAGGGAAAAGCTGGAGGATCCTTGGAAGAATGGATGGATGATGGATGGATGATGGATGGATGGATGGATGGCTGGATGGATGGATGGATGGATGATGGATGGATGATGGATGGATGGATGGATGGATGGATGGATGGATGGATGGATGGATGGATGGATGGATGGATGATGGATGGATGATGGATGGATGGATGGATGGATGATGGATGGATGGATGGATGATAGATGATGGATGGATGGATGGATGGATGGATGGATGGATGGATGGATGGATGGATGGATGGATGGATGATGGATGGATGGATGGATGGATGGATGGATGATGGATGGATGGATGGATGGATGGAAGGATGATGGATGGATGGATGATGGATGGATGGATGATGGATGGATGGATGGATGGATGGATGGATGGATGGATGGATGGATGGATGGATGGATGATGGATGGATGGATGGATGGATGATGGATGGATGATGGATGGATGGATGCGATGGATGGATGGATGATGGATGGATGGATGGATGATGGATGGATGGATGGATGGATGGATGATGGATGGATGGATGGATGGATGGATGGATGGATGGATGGATGGATGGATGGATGATGGATGGATGATGGATGGATAGAGGGATGATGGATGGATGGATGGATGGATGGATGGATGGATGGATGGATGGATGGATGGATGGATGATGGATGGATGGATGGATGGATGGATGGATGGATGGATGGATGGATGGATGATGGATGGATGGATGGATGATGGATGATGGATGGATGGATGGATGGATGGATGGATGGATGGATGGATGGATGGATGGATGGATGATGGATGGATGATGGATGGATAGATGGATGATGGATGGATGGATGGATGGATGGATGGATGGATGGATGGATGGATGGATGGATGGATGGATGATGAATGGATGGATTGATAGAGAAATGGATGGATGCATGGATGATGGATGATGGATGGAAGGATGTTGGATGGATGATGGATGGATGGATGATGGATCGATGGATTACGGATCGATGGATGATGGACGATGGCTGAAGGGATGGATGGCGGGATGGATGGATGGATGGATGGATGATGCATGGATATATGATGGATGATGGATGGAGGGATGGATGGATGGATGGATGGATGGATGGATGGATGGATGGATGGATGGATGGATGGATGGATGGATGGATGATGATGGATGATGGATGGATGGATGATGGATGATGGATGGATGGATGATGGATGATGGATGATGGATGGATGGATGGATGGATGGATGGATGGATGGATGGATGGATGGATGGATGGATAGAGATGATGATGGATGGATGGATGGATGGATGGATGGATGGATGGATAGATGGATGATGGATGATGCATGGATGGATGGATGGTTGGATGGATGGATGGATGGATGGATAGGATGATGGATGGATGGATGATGGATGATGGATGGATGGATGGATGGATGGATGGAATGATGGATGATGGGATGGATGGATGGATGGAATGGATGGAATGGATGGATGGATGGATGGATGGATGGATGATGGATGATGGATGGATAGAAAGGATGATGGATAGATGGATGGATGGATGGATGGATGGATGGATGGATGGATGGATGATGGATGGATGATGGATGGATGGATGATGGATGGATGGATGGATGGATGGATGATGGATGATGGATGGATGGATGGATGGATGGATGGATGATGGAATGGATGGATGGATGGATGGATGGATAGATGATGGATGGATGATGGATGGATAGAGGGATGATGGATGGATGGATGGATGGATAGATGGATGGATGGATGGATGGATGGATGGATGGATGGATGATGGATGGATGGATGGATGGATGGATGGATGGATGGATGGATAGGATGGATGGATGATGGATGGATAGAGGGATGATGGATGGATGATGGATTGGATGGATGGACTGGTGAAAGAGCTGGGATCCTGCAGGCTGGGGATGTGAGAAGCCAGAGCTGGTTCCACCACAAGAATTCTGGCAGGGAATGTTGGCAGGAACTGAGCTCCCTCTCTGTTTTCTGTTGTGCCCCAGCCCTGAGACAGCA